>CM040185.1:70970039-71002539 GCA_022606455.1 Callitettix versicolor
CCTCATTAGTCTAACTGGCATAAAGTCCAAGCAATTATATATATATATATATATATATATATATATATATATATATATATATACTGGGGCTCGGAGGTCTATGTGACTAAAGCACCGATCAGTCTTCATGTCTCTGAACTGAGCACACCTTCACGGTTCTTAGTTCGAACCGCAGTTACTCGCGTTGCCGTTGCTTTTCCCTTAAAGTTAACGCTGATTCTTCGTCCTCATTAGTCTAACTGGCATAAAGTCCAAGCAATTTTATATATATATATATATATATATATATATATATATATATATTGAATTTTGTAGTTGTAATTGTGGGTAATTTTATATCTGGCTGTGGATAATTGGATAATTAATACAGTTTTGATATTGGCAACATTGGCAGTTACATTCATCTAGGACGGCTACACATTACTCGTTTGTCTGTCCGTAGTGTTTAAAAATTAAGTTGAAAAATTATAAACATTTGCATTTGAACATTGTTGAAGATTTGAACCCGAACATAAGAAAAATGTAACGCGTTAAAAAACAAACTAACACAACTTTTCGATACAACAAAACTGCAACTAAATTTAACTTAACGTTTAAACCCCTGAGAGGCTAAACAGTTACGCAGAAGTAAATGGGCTTTATACATCTACCGGTCTACAGAGTGCCCTAAGTAATTGTCGACTTTAGAAGAATCACTTATAACTGGGGGGGGGGGGTGGAATGGGACTGTGTTAAATTTATGGAAATTGTTTTTAATGGTTCGTTTAAAGTCGGGGTCGGAACAGCACCAGGGGGAGGAATGCCACGTATTGGCGACAACAAGTACCGCAGTGCATGAATTTTAATTTTGCAGCCGACTCGATTAACAGACCTTATTGAAATAACCAGAGGTCGCCTTACTGTAAATGTAATTACAAAAATCCTTTCCCACTAAACCCACTAAGCGTACAGACAGATATCGATTAAGGCTCACACTCGATATCGAACTTTAAATGTTGCCTCTAAGATCAAAACTCAAATAATACAAAAACTTGATTTTTTAATACTTGGCTATAGTATACTTGTTAATGTTTCGTTTTATATTTTCTTGACAAGAAATGGGATTCAGAAAAAAGATTTTGAAAGATAATTTTAGAATCATACAAATTATTTTTCGAGTCAACATCTCTTTTCCTCAGCACATACTATTCGTACAGGCATAAATGAAGTATCTTTAGAAAGACTATTTAACCGGCTTCTGACATTGCAATACGATTTTGCGCGAAAACGTACTGTTTGTGGAAAACATTTAACATAAAAGACACTTTTAACTGTCACATGCAAAACGGCAACATGGATGCGCATGCACGGCATTACAAATCAGACAATATTTTTATATTTTACGAAGCTAACTTATTAATCACAAATAGACAATCCCATTAAAAATGCCTCTTTTTTGCATAACGTGCTTAAAGCAATTTCAATATTTACTTAAAAGAAATTAAACTTATAGGTTATGTGGCCCTACTGACAGTCCTCTATCCCTGCCCGTCGTATAAGCCGGGACAAGCATTTCGAATACCAAACACATGTTTTGGACGCTGTTTTTACACATATATTTGTGATTTCTCCTTCCATCGTGCATTGTTAATATCTATTGTTAATATGGAAATCATAAAATACGAAGTACAAATAAAATATCAAAATGCAGTTAGACGTTATCAAGCAGGAAATTTCAATTGATCAGAAGACAGTTACCTATTAAAATTGCGTTTGCTATCACTATAAACAAGTCGCAGGGACAAACACTTCAAAGAGCAGGATTGTATTTACCAAATGCCGTCTTTACTCACGGACAATTGTATGCAGCCTTTTCAAGGGTAACTAAATCAACTAACATGTTTGTATTCATTAAAGAAAATGAAATACTTATTCAAAAGGCTGTGTTTACTTAAAACTTTTGTAAACAGTTTTTTTAGTGTAACTTTTAAAGTGTACTTTGAAGATATCAACATAATGGTAATATTTGAAATTACTACCTAGTCGCAGTTTAAACAAAAGATTTAAAATTAAAAGTATATCTTTTTTTACTGCTTGCGGACTCTTAGCATCGCCATAGTGACTTGATTTCGATGTATCCTAGGCTTAACATCTCTGTAGGCTTCTGTAAACAACAGCCGAGTGACTGACACCGACAGTGTGTGCGCTAGCTAATTTGTTTTGACAGAAATATCGTCGTTCAACGATAGTTGCCCGACTTTTTAACCAAAAAGCCTCACCGACTGACTAATGACTTTTTTGTCGAGTTGAAATCGTGTCGATAATCTGCTCGCGCTCATTTAACTTCAGTGCTTTTGTGTGAACGACTAAATAGTTGGGCGATAGGAAATCGATAGCACGCGCTATGCATTATTCGGACTTTTCGAGAGCATGGATAGCATCATCTTCTCGACAAATAGCCTAGAAGTCCAGCCTATGTTAAAGTAGGCTACTAGAAGACTAAAAACAAATACTCAAGGCTGGTACACTGACTGGTTGAATATAAAACTAAGACTTACATGTGATCAGGAAACCGTAAGTCACAAAGGAAACAAAAATCAACACAATGTGAACAAGTCAACTTACTGAATAAACAGTAGGCCTAATAGTAAAATAAATATTCCATCATTAGGTAACAATTTTTAAAACAGAAAATAACGCCCAATCTGGCCACCGCTCCACGACAGCGCTCTGACGCGTTCGCGATCTTTTCCGCCATTTTGTTACGACAATTGTTACTGGACCATCTTTAATGGAAATGTTACGTTCTTTCTCCACGAAGCAGTCAAGATCGCGATAGGACGAACCGCTCATCCAGTAACTACCACTCGTCATCGTTAAATCCAGGCAGCCATCTTGAAACGGAAGCGAATGAAAAACATTTTACACATACGTCGTTCGGGCTTTATACTGGGTAACTTGTACCGAATTTCAAAACAATCGGCGCCGCAGGGGGTGCAGATTAGCTGCACCTGTTGAGTCGTCACCACGGTACTCGAGTCCTAACACACACTTATACTACACTTACGACTTTAACACGTTACACTCACACTTACATTTAGGGAGGCAATAATAGCCTCAATGTGCTTACATTTAGGGAGGCAATAATAGCCTCAATGTGCTTACATTTAGGGAGGCAATAATAGCCTCAATGTGCTTACATTTAGGGAGGCAATAATAGCCTCAATGTGCTTACATTTAGGGAGGCAATAATAGCCTCAATGTGCTTTTCGCCTTAAAATAACAACAACAAAAAAATCGGTTAATGAATTTAACCAAAACTACGCAACAAAACACGCATGAGCGCGCGCGCACGCACGGTCTCTCTCTCTCTCACACACACACGCACGCGCACGCACACACACACACACACACACACACACACACACACACACACACACACACACACACACACATAAAACACCGAAACACTTAGGGTCATATTTTAAGACTGAGTTTTAAAAAGTAAGCTCAAAAACAATATTTACCAGGATTTCAGTACTTATAACTTGTACACTGCGAATCGACCGATTTCAGTGAATTTTATGTGCAGCCTACGGCCATCCAATATGGAGCGGAAAGGACTACGTATTCAAAACCGAACCTATAAAATACGAAGTACAAATAAAATATCAAAATGCAGTTAGACGTTATCAAGCAGGAAATTTTAATTGATCAGAAGACAGTTACCTATTAAAATTGCGTTTGCTATCACTATAAACAAGTCGCAGGGACAAACACTTCAAAGAGCAGGATTGTATTTACCAAATGCCGTCTTTACTCACGGACAATTGTATGTAGCCTTTTCAAGGGTAACTAAATCAACTAACATGTTTGTATTCATTAAAGAAAATGAAATACTTATTCAAAAGGCTGTGTTTACTTAAAACTTTTGTAAACAGTTTTTTTAGTGTAACTTTCAAAGTGTACTTTGAAGATATCAACATAATGGTAATATTTGAAATTACTACCTAGCCGCGGAAAAACAAAAGATTTAAAATTAAAAGTATATCTTTTTTTACTGCTTGCGGACTCTTAGCATCGCCATAGTGACTTGATTTCGATGTATCCTAGGCTTAACATCTCTGTAGGCTTCTGTAAACAACAGCCGAGTGACTGACACCGACAGTGTGTGCGCTAGCTAATTTGTTTTGATAGAAATATCGTCGTTCAACGATAGTTGCCTGACTCTTTAACCAAAAAGCCTCACCGACTGACTAATGACTTTTTTGTCGAGTTGAAATCGTGTCGATAATCTGCTCGCGCTCATTTAACTTCAGTGCTTTTGTGTGAACGACTAAATAGTTAGGCGATAGGAAATCGATAGCACGCGCTATGCATTATTCGGACTTTTCGAGAGCATGGATAGCATCATCTTCTCGACAAATAGCCTAGAAGTCCAGCCTATGTTAAAGTACTAGAAGACTAAAAACAAATACTCAAGGCTGATACCGTGACTGGTTGAATATAAAACTAAGACTTACATGTGATCAGGAAACCGTAAGTCACTAAGGAAACAAAAATCAACACAATGTGAACAAGTCAAGTTACTGAATAAACAGTAGGCCTAATAGTAAAATA
The DNA here is from genome assembly GCA_022606455.1 of Callitettix versicolor. Classification (NCBI taxonomy): domain Eukaryota; kingdom Metazoa; phylum Arthropoda; class Insecta; order Hemiptera; family Cercopidae; genus Callitettix; species Callitettix versicolor. The sequence goes on from CM040185.1 coordinate 70,974,639, forward strand.
AATATTCCATCATTAGGTAACAATTTTTAAAACAGAAAATAACGCCCAATCTGGCCACCGCTCCACGACAGCGCTCTGACGCGTTCGCGATCTTTTCCGCCATTTTGTTACGACAATTGTTACTGGACCATCTTTAATGGAAATGTTACGTTCTTTCTCTACGAAGCAGTCAAGATCGCGAAAGGACGAACCGCTCATCCAGTAACTACCACTCGTCATCGTTAAATCCAGGCAGCCATCTTGAAACGGAAGCGAATGAAAAACATTTTACACATACGTCGTTCGGGCTTTATACTGGGTAACTTGTACCGAATTTCAAAACAATCGGCGCCGCAGGGGATGCAGATTAGCTGCACCTATTGAGTCGTCACCACGGTACTCGAGTCCTAACACACACTTATACTACACTTACGACTTTAACACGTTACACTCACACTTACATTTAGGATTTAATAGCCTCAATGTGCTTACATTTAGGAGGCAATAATAGCCTCAATGTGCTTACATTTAGGGAGGCAATAATAGCCTCAATGTGCTTACATTTAGGGAGGCAATAATAGCCTCAATGTGCTTACATTTAGGGAGGCAATAATAGCCTCAATGTGCTTTTCGCCTTAAAATAACAACAACAAAAAAATCGGTCAATGAATTTAACCAAAACTACGCAACAAAACACGCATGAGCGCGCGCGCACGCACGGTCTCTCTCTCTCTCTCTCTCTCTCTCTCTCTCACACACACACACACACACACACACACACACACACACACACACACACACACACACACACACACACACACACACACACACACACACACACACACACATAAAACACCGAAGTTAGGGTCATATTTTAAGACTGAGTTTTAAAAAGTAAGCTCAAAAAAACAATATTTACCAGGATTTCAGTACTTATAACTTGTACACTGCGAATCGACCGATTTCAGTGAAATTTGGCGTGCAGCCTACGGCCATCCAATACGGAGCGGAAAGGACTACGTATTCAAAACCGAACCTATTGTTTTTAATGTAATTGCGGCCACTGAGCGGAGTCAAGCGGTGTCGCTGGGCTCTGCTTCGCTTTCAGTGGCAGAGTTTCGGTTTTGAATACTCCGCTCCGCATTTGGTAACAACCGCCTTACTACTGCTTAACTCGTGACGTTTTATAAATTGTATACTCGTCTCGCCCTGAAGTCCTTTAAAAGTTTAAAAATTGTATTTTGATAAGTTTTTGTTCGAATACGCCATAAAGTACACTTTTTTCTACTAAGAGATACCTGAGCGTTTTCAAATTTTAGAAAACTTACAGGTAACAGAACCGGAAACGAATTACTATACTGACTGAAACGAACCCATTACTAAAATAATCAGAGTAGTAATGGGGGGGGGGTTCGTAGTTGGTAAGTGGATAATCATTTCACAGCAATACGCCTAATCTTACAATATCGTAGCGCTGCTTGCATAGAAGCTAACTGTTATTACTTATGCGGCTAAACAGCTTCTTTCATTTTTAGTTTTTGAAAGTTATCCGTCGTCTTGTCTGTGCAACAGGATATTTTGTTATTCGAAGCTGAGACAATGACCTATGTATGCTATTAGCTTTATCTTATCTGCCCAGTACCCAGGCCTACCAACAAAACAAACTACACTCCGTTTTACAGACAATTCCAATTTCTTTATTTTAATTTTATACATTTTTGTTTTAACGCGGATTATCTTTTCGAAAACAAACAATATTTTGACTACGAAATAGTACTGTAATATTTTGTAATATATTACGCAAACAATTGCATTTATTTTCGAATAACACAAGGACAACGTAAAATGCGAAGCAGCATGTCTGTTTATTCGGTTTTACTGAAGTTTGGTTTTAACTATAAAAAGTTAAACTATAAAATGTCGAACTTCACATTTCCTGTTTTGAGTATGCAGAAGCACAGATATTTTTCCGGTCTACATTGAAAATGGGTCAATGTTTTTTGCATGATTAGTAGCAGACTGACCTACTGCGTCGTTAGACGTGGTCGCGAATCGTGGTAACTTGCAAAATATGTTTTGAATTATTACCACATATTTTTTGCAAAATTTCGATTTGATATATTCAGTAGTTTAATACGGATTCATTAAAATTTCTCCCGCTTTGTTTCGTATTCAAAAATTTTAATTAAATCAAGATTAATACCGTATTGTTACATAATTTAGCGAGAAACTCAGGGGCCAACCAGTAGGCCTAAATACTATATATGGATATTTTACCATTAGCCTACTTGACTCATTCTACAGACCCGCTTAATTTATATAGTGAAAAGATAATAAAGTTAAAATTTGCAAAAAAAAACGTGTAGGCCTAGGTTGTTTTCCATTTTTCAGTAATTTCTTTAACCAAGACGCTTTATTATATGTCCAAAAGCAATAATCCAAAATATAGGCCGGAAAGCACGGGAACTACAATAAAAATCGAAAATAAAAGTGACCCACATAACCTCAAAATTGCTACCGCACCTATTAGCCTATTAGAATGTGATAATGCGCAGAAGTAGTAAGTCGGTGTAGGAAATCTAGTCGGTTTCATGAAATGTAAACAGCAATGACGTCACAATAATAATAATAATGTTTCGTAAAAATAGCCTAAAATCGTAGTAAATAATCTTCAAAAATTATTTTCCGTGGGTGAATACGTATTAATTGGATAATAAGTTATGTAATAAAAGAAAAAATGTTCAAACCACTATTTGAAAAAAAAAACAACCCACACTGCACAAATACCAAATACCCTTTCTTTTTAGTCACGTGTACGGGTTCATGCTTTGTCCAGCAAGAAATTAGGCTACGATATAGACTAGTCCTTGCATATAAATATTATAATGAACAAAAACTACAACCCATTAAGACATTTTTTAAACACCTGATACAAAAGGCAAATCAATATTACTTGAGCATAAACTTTTAAACCTAGGCCTAGGCTTAACATTTTTTTGCTACCTAACACATCAGATTTAAGCAAAGTGAAAATTACATTGGTAATACAGTATTGCGTAGCTACAATAATATGCTATGAAAAATAAAATTAATTATATAAAAGTAATAAAACTTCCAACCTTAAATTTGTAGGTTAAGTTCTGCAATTCTTTCACTACAATTTCAAACAAGTTTATCTTGTAAAACGCAGAAAACAATACACACACAGTATACACAAAATTATTGGAAAAAACTATCACGAAACAGCTTTTAAAACACGATCGTTTAAAACATAATTAAACAATTTGTTTATATTCTACAAGAACTGCTTTCAACAATTAATTATTAATAGGTAACAACGTTGTTTGCCGAAATCAGTCTATCCATAGAGGTATAAATTATGAAAAGAGTCTATCCATAGATTTTTGTTTTGTTTTGTTTGGTGTTTAACGTCCGACTATTGTGCACACTTGGGCTAATGCAGACGATGGGATGATTTATAGCGTATGAAAATGCCAAGCCCTGGGATAGAGACCCATGCAATGTACAGATTGCATATTCTTTGTATTGGAATAAGAATTAAATTGAAAGAAGTTTTTAATTAATTTATGTTCGTTTAAACTAAATATTTTAATTATTGCTTTATGAATTTAAACAATAAATCAATATTTATTTGTTAAAACTGAGTTTTTGGAACTTTTGTCAATTTTGTAGTTTTTGCAATAAAACGCTTTATTATGTACACAATATTAATCCAAAATATAAAAGTGTGGAAACAACGGGAAATTACAAAAAAGTAAAAATAAAAGTGATAAACATAACCTCAAAATGACTACCGCGCGATATTAATAATTAAATGCATGTCATTAATAATGATATATATACCTTTTTATTTAAAAAAAGGAACTTGTTAACCTAACTCGACTCAGCTGTTGCATATGTAACTCGTAATCCCCAAAACGTACTAACTTTTGTAACTAGTGTCATGGCCAATAGTAAAAATGGATGTTAGAATATAGTTCCATAATAAATGGCTAAAAAATCCGCGGGTTAATTTCTCTCAACGAAATTATACAGTACATAATAAAAGCAAAAGAATCGTTATTGTCATGACTTTTGCAAAAGTAACGAAAAGTCAGACCATTTGTTTATTTAAGATTTCGTTAATAACTGAACAATCATGACATCTTTATAGCCTTTCAGTAAAGCATTTATTAAAAAACATGTACTACCTAGTTTTGACATCATTAGAAATAGCTAACTAATCTTAATTAGGACTAATTAAGACTACTAGAAAATATCTATTAGCCTATTAGTCTATTAGTCTATTAGCAATAGCCTATTAGTCTTATGATGGCAGTTACGAAATATGTACCGTTCATAAAGACATGTTGACTCCTTTTATTCACGTAAGTTCTAATGTGACTTACTAATGTGACTAATATAAATCGAAACTGATTGATTTCGGACCGAACATTTCAAAATGGCTACTGCTGAAAATCTTTTAAAAAGCATTTAATACGGGCGTTATTATTGACACTCATTTACGGCGGTGCTGGTAATACTGAGTCTACTTAGACTCCATGAAAACATCTCCAAAGCGTTTATTCTCCATAGAAAACTCGCCAGTTTTCGCCCAAACGAAACTCCATCCACTCGTGATGCTAAAAATGAGTACAAGAAATATTTAAGTATTTTACAGAATTTTGTGGGTGGATGATATAAAGGCTCTGTTGGAATTGTGGTATAATCTGCGGAAGACATAAGAGCTTGAAGCAGTAGACCTGTTCAAAGAAACAGTCATCTTCTACCCTGCAACAAGATGAGCTTCATCCATTCTGCCAGTTCTCCCGTCTACTGCAGCCACGGTAACACGCAGCTTCGAAGTGAAGACGTGGCTGAGAAGCACAATGGGAAGTGACTGGGCTGTGATTAATGAATATACATAGACAATTTATAAAACAAAACCAATCCCATAACAAATCCAAAAACATTGATAGTAGTGTATACTTACTGACATTTCTTTATTATATCCTTTATCCTTCAGCCTATTCGGCTGAAAATGATCTCTGATTCATAGCTTCCATTTTCTGTGCGGTTCCATATATCTTGATCCAATCCCTTCTTTCTCACTTCCTTATCAATTCCTTCTCTCAATCCTTCTTTTTTGCGACCTTGTGGTTTCCCTTTTAGAATTTTCATCCATCCTTTGGACATAGCCAAATTATCGAAGTCTTAATGTCGTCTATAATGGTGTGCTTCGTATCCACGATTTCACGAATTCTTATTTTTTAATTTTTTTTTCTGTTTCGACCAACCTGCATCTTTTCGCCAATAATTCATTTCTGTAGCTTCAAGAAATTTTTTTGTTTTTCGTTTCAGTGGCCATACTTAGCTTCCATATGAGATTATACTTTTTATAATTGCATTATATATTCTATGTTTATTTATTTTTCATATGTTTCGATCTTATATGATACTGTTCAGTATCTATATTGCTCTTCTTCTCAAGGTGTTTAGTTCTTTTATCCTTGTGTCCAAGCGTCCATCACTCGTAATTGACATTCCCACACCCTAGCAAGTTGTACACCCTTTGATTTGTACGTGGTGTTACAATAGAAGGTTCTTGTTTTGTTTTCCAATGCACAGTACTCCGTTTTGTTTAGGTTTACCTCAAGTCTCAAGTCTCCAAATATCATATTCCTCCATTAATTTTCTATTGATATATTCTAGATCCTCATAATCCTGCGCTATAACTATTTCGTAATAATATTCCTTATTCCTTATTATATTTAATCCACAGTAACCACAACTGTATAAGCTTTTCTTGAATTTCGCGTTTTATTTTTACCTTATCTCAGTTAACCGCCGCCCCGCCACCCATCTCTCAAATGTCATGACCCTCCTAGCTCAGATCCATTCTGCCTAACATGAAAATACTTACAAAAGACATAACTTTTGAGCAGCAATATAGCCGAAGGTTTACATTACGCAGGGCCGCTGCTGGAGCGGATCAGTAACCGCAGAAAGTTCCCAGCGTCGGTCACTTAACCGGCCTAATGATGCACACACATTCACTGAGTAACGGGTTAAATGGCTTCCTTCAACGCGGGATTCTTTGTTTCTGGGGAGTGAAGACCTCTGAGAAAGTAAAACACGCCAACACGCCAGCACGCCTGTCCTATCAGTAGCTTTCTCACTAATGTAACCTCACGCTTTCTATTTAACATTTTTTTTTTATTCTCAGATTGATAACGTGATTAGCATTGTCCAAACAAATTAGCGAATTTCCATTAGTAAATGAGCTTTTGATAAGACCCAGTTCCGGGACCTTGAAAAGAGCGCCGATTATGACCTCTAAAAATTTTGTATGGTCATTAGTGTGTGTGTGTGTGTGTGTGTGTGTGTGTGTGTGTGTGTGTGTGTGTGTGTGTGTGTGTGTGTGTGTGTGTGTGTGTGTGTGTGTGTGTGTGTTTTCGTACTGACGTTCACAATTTTAGTCCGATTTGATTCACACTTGACAAAAAAAAATCTATTTTGGTACTAGCTTGGACAAGTTATTAACCGTCAAAACTCGTCTATAAACATCTGTCGATTTTAAAATTTTAACAGTAACGGCTTTTTTATCTTTACTCGTTTTCCGTGCTTTGGAAAGCAAAAGAATTTAGGCTATACTAATCCCTTCTCTCTTCAACTACGCGATTCCAGCATACAGCTAGCTTTATATTGGTAGTTACAGTAAAAGATCAGTTGATTTGTATTAATCAGCTGATTTTATTGAACAGCTGATAGGCTATAATAATTTTTAGGTTATGTTGTTAAAAACTAATTATGGTAGTTATAATACAAGATCAGTTGTTTAATATTAATTCGTAACGATCAGCTGATTTCATTGAACAGCCGGTAAGCTATAATACGTTTTAGGTTATGTTTTTAAAAACTATCTATTGTAATTCGTCGCGTTTTCGAACAAATTATAGTAAATAATTTAAAAAGAGAAAACATAATACACAATTTTTATTTTTGTTCAGTAACAGAATATATATATATATATATATATATATATATATATATATATATATATATATACTTTTTAATGATTCGTAAAAAGAAACTATAGGTCAGGATCAGCGCTTCTTTCAAGGTCAAGGGTATCTAATAATCAAAGGTTTAGCACACGGGAACCTTTTTTTATATAATTAGCAGTACCAGCATGGCATTGCCCGTAAAATTCAAACATTTCACCATGAATGTTCCATGCAAACATGTGTGATTTTCTGCTAAATATTTAATTAAAAAAAATTCTGTTGCTGGAAATCATGTATCATGTCTTCTCTTTTTATTTTAATTACTATAATTTGTTCGATAACAAGACAAATTATCATAGCTAGTTTTTAACAATATAACCTAAAACTTATTACAGCCTACCAGTTGTTCAATGGAATCAGCTGATCGTTACGAATTAATATAAAACAACTGATCTTTTACTATAACTACATGATACATGTTAAAAAAAACTAATAAAATTCTTCCGTCAACCTGCGTTGAAAATCTTCAGATCTTTGAAGATCTATGGATTTGGTTGTATGTCATGCGAGCGTGTTCATATAAAATTCATTTTACTTTTTACTGTTATTGTTAATTGTTTTAAGTTGTTATTGTTTTGGAGACTACAAGCAGGAATCAGGATCTACCTTTTTTTCTTTTCATTCATTTATTACCGTACCGTAAATTACTTTCCTTTTAAAATCGAGTATATACCGTTTGAATGTAAACTTTTCTTGGATGATAACCCTTTCGAGAGATATGTGAGTGCTCGCTGCTAGTAGCATTTTGTAAACAGATAATAGTACTGTCTATTTTCTCAAACGTCCCACCCCTGTCCTTGCAGCTTGCAGCATTCGTTGCGGCAGATAGCCCAACTACTTGGACTTTAGCCTCTGATATCGAGCACGCTTTTTATAGGTGGCTGTACTTCTAGTACGTTATATTAAATACCGCATACAACCAATGTGGGTAATAGTTTCTTGTTGTCAGTTTCGCACAAAAAGTGTTTAGGCAGTACAGACCTGCAAGTTTAAAGTTATTTAATGGCTACCACCCTTAAATTCTAAGTCTTAAAATATGCCAAAATGTACCAAATTTGGGAGAAATCGGGTTGCACTATAATATTATTGCTGCTGTAAGCAACATTGCAAAAAACTTTTATTGAACCAAGGAAATATCGAAACAGTTAGAATATTTTGACTCATGCTGTAATTTTCTACACTGATAAATATAATATACGAGTAATAACGGACCACACAATAAGATGGAGTTACAGCGTGCAAGATACTTGGACGGGGAAACCTATTGCACGTTGCATGCTATTACCAAATCAGTGAAAGTCGAGTTTGTTTAATCCAGCACCGGACTCTCGACACACTGCCAACGCTGTCTGTATGCGTCCCAGCAGTCAGTCACTGTCATTTAAAAATGCACACATCGAACTTACACAGCGTCAGAACTTACACAGTTTACATGGTATACAGTTAAAATAAAACTAAAATATAAAATTGTGTTAAAAACATTACAGATATATTCACACGTTCACTTATATTAAGCACAAGATAAAGCTTTAACGCACGTAAATAAAACCTACGTTATATCCCGAAAAACTGGTTTGAAAGCTATCTTAACTGTTTTACCTACACTATCTTATTGAGTATCTATCTGAAGATACCTACATTGCCTTATTAAGTATCTACCTGGAAATACTAACGCTGTCTTATTGAGTAACCTGTCCGGAGAAACCTAAATTGTCTTATTGAGTATCTATCTGGAGATACATACACTGTCTTACTGAGTATCTATCTGGTGAAAAATACAAAGTCTTATTGAGTATCAATCTGTAGATACCTACACTGTACCTATCTGAAGATACCTACACGTCTTATTGAGTATCTATCTGGTGAAAAATACACAGTCTTATTGAATATCAATCTAGAGATACCTACACTGTATCCATCTGGAGATACCTACACTGTATCCATCTGGAGATACCTACACTGTATCCATCTGGAGATACCTACACTGTATCCATCTGGAGATACCTACACTGTATCCATCTGGAGATACCTACACTGTATCCATCTGGAGATACCTACACTGTATCCATCTGGAGATACCTACACTGTATCCATCTGGAGAAACCTACACTGTATCCATCTGGAGATACCTACACTGTATCCATCTGGAGATACCTACACTGTATCCATCTGGAGATACCTACACTGTATCCATCTGGAGAAACCTATACGTCTTATTGAGTATTTATCTGAAGATACCTACACGTCTTATTGAGTATCTATCTGGTGAAAAATACACAGTCTTATTGAATATCAATCTAGAGATACTTACACTGTATCCATCTGGAGATACCTACACTGTATCCATCTGGAGAAACCTATACGTCTTATTGAGTATTTATCTGGAGAAACCTACACGTCTTATTAAGCATCTATCTGGAGAAACCTACACTGTCTTTTTGAGTTTCCATCTGGAGATACCTACACTGGCTTAATGAATATCTGTCTGGAGAAACCTACATGTATTATTGAGTATATACCTGCAGAAGCTACACGTCTTATTGAGTATATATATGGAGGAACCACATCTTATTGGTAATCTATCTGGAGAAACCTACACTGTCTTTTTGAATGTTTATCTAGAGAAACTTACACGTCTTATTGATTATCTATCTGGAAATACCTACTCTGTCTTCTTGAGTATCTCTCTGGAGAAACGTACACTGTCTTATTGCGTATCTGTCTGGAGAAAACTAAACTAACTTATTGATTATCTATCTAGAGATAACTATATTGTTTTATTGAGTTTCTATCTGGAAATACCTACACTGTCTTATTTAGTATCTCTCTGGAGAAACCGATACTGTCTTATTGAGTATCTGTCTGGAGAAACCTACAGTCTTACTGAGTATTTTTCTGGAGACACCTACACTATCTTATTATCTATCTGGAGATAGTACATTATTATTATTACATTATACATTATTATTATTTGTCTGGAGAAACCTACACTGTCTTATTGATTATCTAACTGGAGATTTTTACACTATCTTACAGAATAACTACCTAGAAATTCTAACACTGTGTTACTGAGTAACTATCTGCAGATTCATACACTGTATTATTGAGTATATTTCTCAAGATTTTTACACTGTTTTGTTGAGTATCTTTCTCAAGTTGCTACACTGTCTTATACAGATTCTATTCCAAGATTCTACAATACCTTAATGAACACTTATCTCAAGGTTGCTATGCTGTTTTACTGAGTATCTACCACTGTCGTATTGAGTAACTATTTCAAAATTACACACTCTGTTATTGAGTAACTAGCTCATGGTTGCTATACTGTCTTGTTGAGTACCTTTCTCAAGGTTGTTACACTGTCTTATAGAGCTTCTATCCAAAGATTCTACATTGTAATGATTATCTGTCTCAATATTTCTACACCGTCTTACTTTCTATCTAACTATCTCGAAATTTTCACAATATTTATTGAGTATTTATCTCAACATTACTACTCTGTCTTCTTGAGTATCAATCTTAAAACTTTTACATTTTCTTGTTGAGTATGCTTCTCAAGATTGCTACACTGTCTTATAGAAATTCTATTCTAAAATTCTACACCGTCTTAATGAATAACTTTCTCAAAATTGATTGACTGTCTTTTTAAGTATCTTTCTCAAGATTGTGGCACTGTTTTTTCCTCACTCAAAATTTTCCTAATCCCTGCATTATTTTTCTGAGTATCTCGTGAAGCATATGCAGTACTGACCAATTACAACGTTTGACGTTTTATTTGACAATAAGTCAAGAAAAACGCACTGACGTAACAACGCTTGACTCCTACAAGGAAAGTATTTTATCAACAATGCGTCGTGAGTCAGACATTGCGGAAAAATGCGGTTGATTGTTTGAAAGTAGGGAAATATCATGTGTAATTATAAAGAATGTCTGGACAGTTTCCTTTAATTGCATTATTCAAGAATATGTGATGCAACTGCTTAAATACCACCTACACAAACATACACAAGCAACTGCATTAAAGCTGCCCTTGTGTTACACCGCAAGGGTAATACAGCGATATATCCGTCATTGCTTTCTTTGTCATTATTGATACATTAGAAGTGAGTATAGTTGACGAAGTTTAACTGGGCGAGTGACCTTGTACCGGAAGGTTGAGGACAGCGCAAGGCAAGCTGGGTCATACACTTTCAAAAACATTGGTTCTTTTTTATCGTTACTGTATGGAACTTTGTTTGTAACAAACGGTTATTAAATTAGACTACCTACTGGTAATAAGAGAATTATTTAATTATTTATTGATCTGTAGTGTTGTTTCATCAAAAACTCTCTAATGATTAGAACGATGTTTTGCGAATGTCTAGTACAACTTTGACCACAGCAACGGCGCGAGCAACTAAACTTCGTCAACTGTACATGGCCTATTGTGAGGAAGTCTGACATATTTTTCACCATTTACTTTACATTTGGTTTCAAGTGACTCACAGGTTAACAGTAATCGATCCATTATCTGGAAGGACAGTGTAAATATTTTCATAAACTAATAATGACAAATAATCAATAAGCCTAATTATAACAGTTAGGCAAAGGCCCACTAGATAAACGCCGGTCGATTTAACGCGGTAGATAAGATAAATCACAAGTCAGTGTTGCCAGATTTACATGTTATTGTGTCTTAGGCTCTGCAGTGAACTAAATCACAGATAAATTATTACTCTATTGCAAACATCAGTTATATTTTAAAAGAAATTAAAATATCAACTGAACAACAGCAAACACTTTATTTTCTCACTGTATGAAGTCGCAACTATCATCTCGCCTAATTGGAGACGAGTTTTGTCTCTACTTTCACTCGTACCACGTAAGCTATGGCTTCCATATATCTTCCTTTCATATAACACCTAATTTGTTAGCTCAGTAACGACCTTTGCAGGACATTGTATTTCGTAACTGTTGCGTCAGACCAACGACTCGCGATTTATTAAGGTACGTTAGCCTACAACTTGTGCTTACTGCAGCTCGCCTCTAGTCGACAAATAATGAAACCAAAATAAAATGGCCAAACACAAGTCCGTAGGCGCTTTCTTGTTTCCAAAGAATGTATTAGCTGACTGTACAGCTTGTATTGTACGATTTGAGTGTTATTTTTCAAACGCATTTGATGTCAAACATAAAAAAAATCTGTTATTGAACCAAAACTAAAAATCATATATCATGTTTTCTCTTCCTTTTTTATTTTAATTACGATAATTTGTTCGAAAACACGACAAATTAACATAGCTAGGTTTTAACAATATAACGTGAAACTTATAATAGCCTATCAGCTGTTCAATGAAATCAGCTGATCGTTACGAATTAATATAAACGACAAACTAACGTAGCTAGTTTTTAACAACATAACCTAAAACGTATTATAGCCTATCAACTGTTCAATGAAATCAGCTGATCTTTACGGCTCAATATAAAACAACTGATCTTTTAATATAATTACCAAAATTAAATTAACAATTCATTTCATATATTTAAATCGGTCAAACGTCTTCGTAGTTTCCCTTGTGTAGTGGTTATCAAGCACGCAAGGTCCCCGATTCGACTCCGGGCGGAAATACTGTAATGTTTTATTGTAATTAATTTAATTTAACGTACGACGCGAAAAATATACTCTTATATATCAATATAAATATGTTCCCCGTAACGCGTCCCGAAAAATCCAACATGTAAACCATCCCTAAAACATGATACATATTAAAATGTCTTTTTAATCGTATTCTACTAACTTTCAATCACATTGCAAAAAATAGACTTTTAGTGAATTTTTGAAAATTCACTTTTGTGTAGGTTTGTAAATACAGAAATAAGTTAAATATTGAAAAATGAAAAAAATTTTTTTTTTTTTGTTCCTCAAGACTGTTCTGACCGACATTGTCGAAAAATTTTACAGGAGGGGCACGAAAACTTGAACTTTTTTCTAAAAAATGCCTTTGTATTCTTTTCATTGTTAATAACACGCATTAATTAATTGTTTTCGCGATGGAAAACACGTTACCTACTTTCGCGTGACCATTTTGAGATTATACGGGTAACCCTTATTTTCATTTTTTTCCGAACTTCCCTTCTTTCCCGCGCTTTTATATTTTGTATTATTTACTTTTAGTAGGTTGTTAGGACAAAAATGGTTTTAAATTGAACGGATTTTGCTTTATTATCCATATAATGGTTTACCACCAATGTCATTCAGTGTTAGTTTGTTTTAATGGTTTTAAATTGAACGGATTTTGCTATTAATATATCCCACAATGAAATGGTTGTGGAAGACGTACTCTATAACTTCAAAGAATGACGTACAACTTATATTTAGATTTGCGCGTACAGCACAATAGGTTCAAAGTGTATTGATACGGCGTGACGTAAGCACCGCTCGTCACGTTCAGTTCAAGATTCAACAAGTTTTCCTTATCGTTACTTCCTTCGGAAAACTACTCATTTCCTTTCCGGAAACAAACGATTTAAATCAATATAATAATGACTTTTAAATAACACCGCAAACACAATTTCCTGCCCGAAATTAATTTTACTTCAATAGGCTTTGTAATTTTACTGTGTGGTTTGTTGCATAGCCTAATTTGTAAAAAAGCAACGGCAATATAGTTTCTGTAAAGTATCTTATCAGAAATGCTTATGTTTTCGTAAATAGTTACTGACTGATTAACGCACAGCCGAAACTACCAAAGAGACATGAAATTTTGGGGATATTTTTTCCAGGATTACTACACAATAGCTTCAACATCTTTTCAATTGAGGTTATGTTCATTGTTCTTGTTACTTTTAAAAATGTATATTTTCTAAATCTTTGTAGTTAAATTATTTAACATATATGACCTGTACTGATTTTTGAATGCTAGAATCACAAATATTATATTTATTATCGTACTTAAACAGTATTACTGTCATGTATAAAAAGTAGGGTTATAAACTGATTAATTATTAAAGTTCCTTATATAGCCTATGATACTCAAATTCATAGTCTGTGACAGTTTCAGTTAATTTTTAAGTTGTGCACCTACACACACGCGAAATTCAATACGAAAATAATTGTTGTTGAAAAATCATTTGTAGAAGGAATAATTTACCTTCAAGGTTGCTTTTCCCCTTCAAAATTTAGCCTGTTTGTTTTCATAACAGCTGCCGAATAAAAGAAAATAAGTTCTATTGAAACAGTTTAAATAGTTAAATTTAATATAAAGATATTTCGTGTGGGCAGGGGTTCTTCATAGTGCAACGTATCAGGATTCATAAATTAAAACATTGTAGGCCTACCAAATTTTAAATTAAACAAAATTTGGATCGTCAGTCAATAATTAAAACTTCGTAGGTTTGTTCTACCTTGGTATTCCGTAAATTTCAAAATTTGAGCAATATCTGATGAACCGATTTTTATAAATCAGTCAAATTATTATGTAATAATCCTTGATATTTTCTCTGAGGCTTATATACTTGGGTGTAACGAAATTCCAGAAATGGTCGCGAAAACCTATTTTCTTTTAAGATGACCCTGGAACCTTTTCAGGGGTTGCTTAGGCTAGAACCGGTTGTTTTGCTTTGTGTTTTTTTTAAATACAAGTATTACATCTGAAAAGGCATTCGTTGAAACTATTTCAAACTTTTATAATTGCAGCACGCAACTGTCTCGTTGAAATGATGGAAGCAAATTTCCAAAAAAAAGTAATTACTTTACACTACCCTGTATCTATTGGTACTTTAAGTTTTCAAATTACACTTAACATAAACCTACACCGCCATCAAATTCAATTTCATAATTTTAACGGATTTTTAAAATTCAAAATACAAATTTATGCAACTTTTAACGCTGATTACGATAGTGAAATCAGATTTTCAAAAATGTCAGAAATAAAAAAACATTACGAATGTTCAAAGATGGCCACCATTTTGAAACCGTAGAACGGAATTTGCTGGGTAACGAACTTGAACAAGCTATTACCAAAATTGTTTTACTATGTTTAAATCAAATCGTACCAACATTGCGAACATAAAAGTTCTAACACATACATTCGTCACTATGTAGTACAAAACGTTTATGAGGTCTTACCATGATGGCCGCTCTAATAACTTCCAATGAAAATTCACTAATATGCCTAAGAGTAAAATTGTTTAGCACGGTTTTCAAAACAAAGCAACGTTTAGATAAGACAGCAAAGTTGTTGCAGAGTTTGTTAAAGTATTACAACAATACTTTTCCAATACGATTTCCATTAATTCAGGCCTAAAGCTAAATTTTGTTAATGGTCTAACCAAAGTTAAACGGGTGACCTCGTATTGAGATATAAGGAAGCTCAATACAGTAAATGGCAACACTGTAACTTGTGTGAAGTCTGGCAACGTGTAATAGTGTTGTACATACCATATATTTTCCGTAAGTACACGCTACACTACATTAACGTGTTATGATACTTCTTTGTGTTTGTATTCCTACGCTTCATAACACGATTATAGAAACTTGTATTGTTTTTACCTGCCTTCTGTGTAAGCTTGAAACCTTTCCTGACTCCTGGCTCACTTCTGGTTACACGATCCTGAAACAATAACAATAAACATAATTTCGATATTCATTACCTAAAAAATTACAATTAATTTTTCCTCACTACTTTATCAAAATATTTTTTTTTGTTCCATCTGAGAAAATTATATTTTACAAAGTTTCCGAACACTTAAAAGACTAACTATGTCGTTTATTTCAAATTTATATCTTTACTAGAACCGGAAATCCGACCTGATATGTGCGACACCCTGTATAGATTATACCCGAATAACAACCAGTATATCCTGAATCAGCTGTTCCGAAAATGTGTTTAACATTTTATGTTCTCTGTGCGTTAACATGAAGAATTTCGTTAAACTGAAATGCGGCCATCTTATCAGCTGTTTGTTCTTCATGTAGGCGTAAAATAAATGATTTTCTACAATAAATATTTGCCCACAAAAAGTTTTTATCTGTGACAAAGTGGCTTTGACAAAAAGGCATTGATGGAGCGTTTGTTATAATATTACTGCATTATACATTTTGTATCCGGAAATTAATTTACTCTATAGGCCTACGCCCCAAAAATAATAGGCCTACACAACATTCTTATTACAAATTCAATTGTTTTACAAAAAGTATGGGAAATTTTAAATATTTGCCTTAAGGTGTTTTCGAAATATATAAAAAAGCCAAAACATAGGATATACTCCAGATGTTAGGATTATACTCATAATTAGGATTATGACCTATTTTTCCGTCTAGTGGTCTATTTACTCACCTCATAAAGGCTACCGCGGTTTCGAAATTTACTGTTTCATCTTCAGGCCTTAATACAAAATGTAAATGCCTTCTGTCGAGGTCGTCACCAAGTTAAACAATTTAAAACACACGTTACAAACACGTTAAACACAATTACACGATAAAATTTGGTTTGGCCAAACGATACGTGCAACTCGTATGTCGTTACATTCCGGACTGTCTGTCCGTATCTTGGCCATTTTAAATCTATAAAATTTCATAAATTGTTTACCTTAAATGTTTTAGGAAGCTGCATAAACTTGAATTTTGAATTTTCGAAATCTGTTGAAATTTATTTGGCGGCTGTCAGGTTTCATTTTCGTGCTTTCAATTCAATTTGAATGTTAACAGTGCTTAGAGTTTAATGCATATTATGATGATCAAATCAGAGTTTAAAAAACATGTCAGATAAAAAAAAACTATTTTTGGAAATTCGTTTCAATTACGCGAGCGACACAGTTGCGTGCACTATTGTAATCTCTCCTGTAAACAAACCGTTCAAGTTCCTATTTATTATTGCCGATAGTTCTGTACTGTATTATAGCCTGAACCTGTTCCGAGGCTCGTGCGCATGTTTAATGAACTAGTACAGAGGTGATGACCTCGCAGCTCCTGGGTTATGCGAGAATCACACTTTTACAGTGAACTGATCAGTGTTTTGAAATGAATAATTAGAGATGCGCTTTTGATAATTTAAAAGTTACGAAAGGGATAATAATGGCACACAACTGTCTCGCTGACATGATGGAAGCGAATTTTCTAAAATAATTTTGTTATCTAACATTTTTTAAAACTCTGATTTGATCATCTGAATTAAAATACGCACATAAAAACATTTTAAACTTTCAAATTAAATTAAAACGAACCCCGACATCCGTTAAATTATTTCTTTTAATTTCCACGGATTTCGAAAATTCAAAATTCTAGTTTTCAATCAGATCTTCACAAATATTTAAGACAAAAATGTCATGCATTTTTAAATATTTGAAAAGCATTCATCATAACTGGGTATCGAACTCGTCCAAGATCGACTTTTCTGCCAAATTTGAACGAAATCCGGCCGAAATCGCGAACGCAAAAGTGATAACACAAACAGATAAAAAATAGGAACGTATATGATCTAGGGTTTATGACCGGTGGTCATTTCAAAGGCTTGGGTCGGGGTGTTACCACGATGGAGGCTCAAATAGCTCACTATTTGCTAAAAACGTTTTAAAACAATTAAGTATACGTGCTCGTGTATACTGAACAAAGCTGGACAAAGTTCATATTTAAGTTTGTAATTTTTTAAAGTAAACGTAACGTTATGACTCATAACTTCAGAAACATTTCCCGTTCAAGCTATACTACAAACGTTTATAAAAATTAACAAGGACACATTTAAAAAAACTAATACCTGGTATTGTGGGCTGTAAATACATTATTACATTTTGGCAATGCTCAAATTTTCGACCTCCATCTTGTATGGATTCATTCTGCAAAAAACTAACTCATTTTTTCAAAACGGTAATGTAAGACGCCCTTGTATTGTGGCATATTTGTAAGAATATTTCTGTCACCAAATTTGAACAGAATCGGTTGAGGTCTGTAGATGAGATTACTGGCAACTCAGAGACATCAAGGTGTGTTTACATGTACGAGGATTAGTACGAGATACAAGTCAAACTGACAAATCACTCTACAACACCTCATGCAAATGCTCACACAAACTGTAATGAGCTCCAAGGTCCCCTCATTAGGTTATGACAGTTTTTGTTGTTTATTAGATTTAATTAGCTGTTTACTCAGCTGACAAGTTTTGATTTGTTGATAAATTCAGTTGTATTTAATAGGCTTGTTTGTTTGTTATAGTTTGATTTACTATTTTGTTGTAAGTTTTTAAATCCTGAGCCTTATGTGTGTAAAGTGAGTTCATTAACCAACGCGGTATAGGCCTGTGCACAATGAGATTTTTTAAAACAATCTCGTTGCCACTACCTACGAGTTCTTTTTTTCCAATTCCTACTATTAGTTCACACTCTCCCTATATATATTTATTTATTTATCTTGTTCAAATTTTCAATCGTTAATAAAATAATTTCAATTTATCCCCTTAAGTTCAAATAAATTTTTAAACTTGTAGTGTATGACTCTTGATACAGTTTTTTTGTCAAATATTAATACTGCATATTTGTACAGACTATACGATAGGATTTGATTTAAATAACGCTTATTTTCCATCCTATGTTGGTTAGGAATCGCAGCACGCAGCTGTCTCGCTGACGTGATGGAAGCGCATGACCTAAGTATGAATTGACTTATATTTTTTTCATGTATTACTTGTTTAGATTTTATTTACATCAGTGCACACGTTGATAAATAAGCCCATAAAAACCTTTCATTACTAGACATGGTTTTACTGTACAAATTTAGGATATTTGCACTTAAAGGTACTGCCGCTGACCAACAGAAATAACCGTTTGGAAAATATAATGATTTGTGTAAGTATAATCGCAGGGTGTATTTTTACGAACTATTTATATGTACGATAATACAAATTCTGTATCTCATACAAGATCTCATACATGTATCTCAATATAATGGCACCATTAAGAAGTTTTTACTTCTAAACGAAATAGAAATTTTAAAATCCTTCAGTCCACCAACGTCAAAAATTTCAGATCTCTGTGAGTCACAGATTTTACAACACAAAAATGTCCTTTTATTAACTTCTAAATATTTGGTACACCTAAGTTCATGTACGCAAAAAAATTAGCAAAACCTAATGAACCGATTTAGAACAAATAGGTCTGTGTTTCCGGTCGTATGGACTACATAAGTGTAAATGTAAGGTGTATTTTTACATATACGAGGACTTGTACGATCATACATGTAGCCCAGTGTAAACGTACCGTTAAACAGGTATAGTTTATAATTTTACAGTTCATTAAACAAGTCAAGTACTCGTACTTACGTTAAGAGCTCATAACTTCTACGAAAGGTATTTTACAATTAAAATCAAACTAAATTAACAGATCCGCGGAAATATTTAATCAATTGTTGAGATAAGGAAGCGATACAAAGATTTCAGAATAAACATTTACGTCACTCTACGCCGTGACGTCAGAGTTTCAAGATAAGTTACGCCTTGCCATAATCTTGTGAAATAATAAACTACTTGTAGCAAAACGAACTTAGGCTGTTTGAGTTTCTTATCATCGTGACATTGTCCTTTGTCAACGCTCGATTGGTTAATAAAGGCTGCCTACGCACGTACACATTGTAAATGCGCGTGCAGAGAGTTATGTCAATCAAATATTCCGTTATGATGTATTTAAAGAGGTTTTTTGTAATATTACCTGACTGTATAAACAAGCGGACCAATTTCGTTCAAATTTTTGCAGTACGCTTACTAATGTATCAGTCTGATCAGCGACAAGAATTTTTTTATAACTTAAAATTAAGGTGTTGCTGAATGCAGCCGTATCGCGGAAATAATGGAAACGAATTTTCAAAAATAATTTTTTATGTTCCGCTCTTTTTGGAACTCTGAATTCACCATCATAAACAGCTACAAAAATGTGCATATATTACCATTTTAAACTTTCAAATTGCATCGAAAATACCAAAATAAACCCTGACCGCCGTCAAATTATGTTTCTTAATTTCAATTGATTTTGAAAATTCAAAATTCTAATTTGTGCACTTTTTAACTTTGATCACAATAGCGAAATCAGATTTGCAAAAAATGTAACACAAAAAAGTTAGGAATTTTTAAACTTTTGAAATCACTTCTATTTTGAAACTGTTGAACGGATTTTACTGATCGATGAACTTTCCAATGCCTTTTTTAATCGACTTTTGTGGCAAGTTTAAATGAAATCGGAGTATCACTGCGCGCGCGCGCTCACACACACACACACACACACACTACATCTCAAGCGTTTTAGAAGTCAGGATCGAAGTTCATGTCAAGATCCCGGGTCTGAATCTTACCATATTGGCCGGTTCCGATAGCTCGTTTTCCAATTGGAAATTCGCTGATAACAAATTTGAAGGCAATCAGAAAATAACTGACCGAGAGAAACGAGATTTTTGTTCGAGTCTACCGTTCGACATTTGTTTTGCGCATTTGTGAATTACATTTTTGGTCAAAGGCATTGACCGACTGGTCCGTTTCAAGATAGCAGCCTTAGATTTAACGATAACGAGTTTTATTTCCAGTAAAGTACGGTGAACGGTCGCCCTATCACAATTTTTATCGCTTCGTAGAGAAAGAACGTAAAATTTCAAATAAAGCTGGTACAGTAACATTTTTCGTAAATATTACGGTTACCGGTTAAATTGGCGGAAAATTTTGCCAGTGCTGTGGTAGAGCTGTGACCAGACGAATTAAGAAATACATCGAGACCCGCTATTTTTTGAACTATTAATCTATTACAATAAAGAATTATTCAAACATGTGTACCGATTTTGAAATAAAAATTCAAAGATCAAAAGTATAAACGTGAAATTTTACAATGCGGATTGAAGATATCGAATAGAAAAGCCGGACGGTTAACGAATGCGGAGCAGAGCTGAGACGACCGTAGCGGAATGAAATTGAACGGCAACCAGAAGCGGATTTCTGTCAGATTAAACGAGTTTGTATTTTTGAAATCTAAATATTTAGGCCTACTGTAACGGATTCTAGGAAACTACAGTGATCTAAACAATGGTAATCTAAGTAACGAGAAATAATAAGTTTGGAGGCGTGGTCAACGTGGTGGGGGAAGCGGGTCAGCTTGAAACCGAACCTAGACAGAGTCAAAGCTGAGCGGATACTTCTTCAAAAAAAATTAGGTTTTGAAGAAGTATCTCAAAACATTTGGTTGTCACCCAGCCTAACTTATAATTATGTCTTTAAAGATTAAAATAATTGCTCGAAAAAATATATAACTAGCAACTGAACAGTAATATTTCAATAACAAATTAACTTTAAACGCAAGCAAAATACGACTTTAAAATTACTGTGGACTAAATTAATTAAACCAAAAAGTACAGGAACATTAAATACTATGCTAACAACGATATTGACTATACACAACGATACCCTACTGTATCTGTGAAGTCAGTTCCTGTGGTACAAAGAGAGCAAAAGACAAGGCAAGTTGCAGGCCACTAAAATAAGCACAAGGATGAATGACGTACCGGCATAAACAACATCCATTGTATCACTCGACACGTAACTGCGTTCTTGTTTTGTTAAATAAATACCTCTCTTGTATAAGCCTAAATCTACGTTAGTACAAACAAGCTGATGGCCACCGTGGTACGCAGTCAATAGCCAGTTCTGTTATTCATCAAATTGTTGGCAAATAGTTTTACTGAATGGAAACTCCAAAGTACTGTAACATGTTGATGGCCACCGTGGTACGCAATACGTAATACGTAGTCAATAGCCAGTTCTGTTATTCATCAAACCAGGGGGCCCGTGCGAAATATCGCACTATGAAAGTTTTAAGTAAACACAGCCTTTTGAATAACAGTAGTCGTTAGGGTGAGGGCGGTAGTTGGAAGGAAAGGAAAACGTGTTTATTAAATAAATCGAAAAGCGATCGGTTTGAAATAATAATCACAAATTTATGACTTTCACCGACCGTAATATTTACATTAACCTGTTGTTAAAGAGAGGTGTAACGAGAAATCGTAATATTCAAATAAAAATAAGTAAATAAATGCGAAATGTTAGAACATTATGTTTGCTTCTTACCTGGTATTTCACGAAGTCCACAATAACCTCAAACTGTATTTTGACATTTTAATTATACTTCGTATTTTATTATGTCCGTATTAACAATAGATAAATGCACGATGGAAGGAGAAATCACAAAAATATTTGTGTAAAAACAGTGTCCAAAACATGTGTTTGGTATTCGAAAAGCTTCTCCCGGCTTGTTCGACGGGCAATATATAATGGGATTGTATACGGAACTGTCAGTAGCACCACATAACCTATAAGTTTAATGACTTTTAAGTAAAGATTGAACGTTATGCAAAAAAAAAAAAATAAAATAAACCATAAGGCGGTCAGGGATTATTATTATTATATTAATACAGTCATTGGGACTGTCAGCAGAAGCATTACCTTCTTAAAAATAAATAACTTTCACTTACTGTCTTGCCTCGGAAGACAGTTTGGTTTTATTATCTTCTTTTTGTTTACATCCATCAATTTTTTCGTCTTGAGATTCATCACTTGATGATGTGTGATTATTTGAAATGATTTTTGCACTCAATAATATAATTAAAAACACTGATTTTTATATTACGAAATATTATATTACAAATAATAAAATCAAGCTCACGTGTTATTACCGAATATAAACCGTATAATATTGAATGACAATATACACAATGTGCACAACATCATTACTCGTACATGCGCGCGCGACGAGAACATGAGAAGAAGATAAGTGGAAAGAAAGAGAGAGAGAGAGAGAGAGAGAGAGAGAGAGAGAGAGAGAGAGAGAGAGAGAGAGAGATATAGAGAGAGAAGCGTGCACTTTGTATGTACATACAGGCACAAAACATACATACACACGCGACTAACTCAGTCGGAAACGGCAGACGAAAGAAAGGAGAAGAGCTGAGAACTGGAGGGGGTCTGTGTAATACTTCCCCTACTCGCGTTACTTACGCTTCATAATCCTAATCGATGAAACTGAATCACTCCATGGTGAGAAATACAAAATGCAAAACGCGGTATAAGAAACTAACGCTTCAAAAGTGGCATTTGTAATGGGATTGTCTATTCGTGATTAATAAGTTAGCTTCGTAAAATATACAAATATTCATGATACCGTTTTGCCTGTGACAGTTATAACTGTCTTTTATGTTAACATTTTTCCACAAACAATACGCTGTAGCCCAAAATCGTTTTGCAATGTCAGAAGTCGGTTAAAAAAATCTTTCTAAAGATACCTCATTTATGCCTGTACGAATAGCATGTGCTGAGAAAAAGGGATGTTGACTCGAGAAATAATATATATGATGATTGTTGACTATTAGTTTTACTGAATGATAACTCCTAAGTACCACTTCACCTTGACCATCGTTAGCTTCGTTTTTCGTTATAAATCAGTTATGAAAATTTAAAATACAAATTTACGAAAACTGTAACGTAAATTAAAACGGATAAATTAGATTGTGATAATCTTCTGTGAGATAATATTTGTATTGTTCTGAATGTCTTAATTGTTTTGAACAATTAAACAAATTTTGCTGACCGAACAAATTTAAACAATTCAACAATATTCAATATTCAGTATTCAACAATATTCAAACAAATTTAAAAATCAAATCTAATGAAAATTAATAGCGAACTTAAATTGCTAACTTACTAACATACACGTCACAACTAATTTTTAACGACTCCTTAAAACGAGTTCTAGTGTTCACGATCGGTGCTCATTTCATGATACAGGATTAATTCTTTCCTAATAATTACTTTCTGAAGAATTAAATTTCATTATTTTAAGCATTCATTACATATTACGTATATTAGGTTATTTGGTTTTATCATCATTTCGACCAATTTGAGTTTACATTGTTTCAGTCGGCCGTACTCTTCTGGAAAAAAAATAAAATAAACCAGAAACTCACTTTGATCGGAAAGCGTTGAATTCTAGATTTTTCGAAGACATGCAAAATGAACCAAGGTTATATGTATTTATTCAATGAGTAAGAAGACAACGGTCGGTTATTTACGCTTATCTAGGAGGCCTAGGCCTGAACAAACAGCAAATGGGACGCGTTTGAATCATAACAAAGACATTAAAGTTGCTATGTGTATACAGTGAGTAAGTTTTGCTCTTTGTGTTTCTACTGGTCACAAGTTTTCCTTCACGACACATTCCTGCACTGTTTATCCTTATAAAGTGACACGAAGATTCATTGTGGGTTGTACACGGAAAACTACGTATTGTTACGGTAAAGGTTTTCCTTGATTTTCCGGGATTACGGAACAAGTATCCCAACAACGTATAGCGCCCTTATTACAGTAATATAATTGGCATATTAGTCTATAGTAACAGGTCAGTGTTCCGATATGTGCCCTTTTTTTATAAAACAAACATTTTTTACTTGCTCTCCTTCTTTATAAAAGATAATTTAAACTGTATAAACTGGGCATAAATATTTTTCACATTAAATTAAATTATTTAAAAGAGATTTAAATAAAAGTCAAAGAGCGCGCTTGCTATTTCCGTCTCCTTCTCAAAATAACGTGTAATCGATTGTAATTGAGTCCTATTTTGAACAAAAAATGTTAAACACGAAAGATAGATTCTTCTACAACCACTCGTATAGGGCATTAGTTCAAATCTAACTTGTACTCACTGTCTTTAATCTTCAGCCTAATTATTTTTTTATTTTTGGAAAAATAGTGTATCGATAATTCGTCACAATCGATTCTGTTGAACATAACATCGATTTAAAACTACTATTTATACTAAAGTCTTCAATGGTTCACGTTTAAAAGAAACAACTAGACGTACTAAATCGTAATTGCATAGCGAACAAATAGGAAATACTTTATCATCCATGTGTAACACGAGGCCTACACATAAAACATTTTATTGTTTTTTTTATTACAGTAATAATTACGCTACATGCAATAAATAAATAGATTAATTAATTATTGATTTCTTGACTGATACAAAAATTTATAGTCTGATACACGTCACACTACGTGCTATCTTCGTCTCAAGACAAAACGTGCAACTGCATTTACGCGTCGAAGAATAATTTTTGTTATCATCGTGGCAGTGGCCAAAGTTGTAACAGGTAACACTATAAATGGCGCGATGACTTCGCGTAAACTTTCTTACAAACAATTAAAATAAAACATTCGCGTGACCAAACAAAATATAATCTATTATCCAACAAAATATAATGTAACTATTCCATCCAAAAAGGAGAATCTGCGAAATTCCTTAAAACCTGTTCATCAGATTTTGGTCATATTTAATTCAAATCCATGTAGCAAATTTTAGAATATACTTTTATTCTCGAACCGTAAATAGCTTTAGTTTCAAATTAGTTATTTAAGTTCTGAAATTTTATACGTGACAAAAAAATTCTAATACACCGATTATAATAGTTACGACATATTTTTTGGAATGTCCTCGATAGCGACTTATTTGTGGGCACATCAACATGAAGATCGAAAAACCTTCATGGGCATTCACACAGTAAGAAAGGTTCTTCATTGGGGGACTAGTAAAGGCGGCAGACATCTTGGGCAGAGCACAACTCAAGAAAATCATGCGGCTCATTATAGGGCACTGTGGTCTGAGGGTGCACATGAACAGGATAGGTACGTACCACGGAGAAACCGTATATAGGTTGTGCAGGAAAGAAAGGAAACTGCAGGATACATAATTCATTATTGTGAGGCTCTTGCTAGCATGCTAGCAGGAGGCTAAGGGTGTTTGGTTTCTAGGATCCTATGTACCTCCAGCAGGATGTGCTAGTCAGTGGATTGTTGGAACTTACTAAGGGCACCAATCTGCTGAACTAGTACTTAAGAGGTTGCACAATAGGTCCGTCGATCGCAATGCCTGGGGTTGTATAATCCCATCATATAGTTTCTAGTCTTAACCTTAATCTATATCTTA
Organism: Callitettix versicolor; assembly: GCA_022606455.1. Taxonomy (NCBI): domain Eukaryota; kingdom Metazoa; phylum Arthropoda; class Insecta; order Hemiptera; family Cercopidae; genus Callitettix; species Callitettix versicolor. The sequence goes on from CM040185.1 coordinate 71,000,660, forward strand.
TTTTTGAGCAGAATTACATATCATATTTGGGAAACTTTTTATAAAAAATCGTTAAATTTTGTTATAATATATATATATATATATATATATATATATATATATATATATATATACACACGCACACACACACACACACACACACACACACACACACACACACACACACCAGAAGGGATCTAATCCGAGAGCAGATAAATGAAAGGTTAGATCCAGCAAGAGCACCTCGGGATCGCCACACCCGTACTCATGCTGTGTGAGCCCCTGAGGCTACTATTTCACTCGATATGCCGTAACCTTCTTCACTTGTTTTTTGTCATTGGATCATCAAGATCTCAGATCATTAACAATCTCTCTTCTCTTCACTTGAAACATAGAACGCATGCGCAGAACAACATCATTGTTGCAATGGCGATGTTTGTCTATAACAGTGGTAGTCGGAACCGTTAGGTTGTGTCGAACGGAGATTTTTGAAACACAACAAAATTTTTAATTTCATGAAATATTGTGCATTAGTTTAACAATCTTTAACCCGTATTTATACCTTTACTTCAGAGGAAACCAATTAAGTTAAAGATATTTAACAAAATTTTTATTTAAAATAACATTTACTTATTATTAAATTAGACAACATAACAACTATCTATACAAGATTAAACCAAAACCCCTTCGCGCATTAATAGTTTTTTTACAGAAACTACACACACAGTATTGTACAACATACGATCGTGACAGGTTAATAATTACTGGCCAAATGAGACATGACAATATTTTAATTAAATTCAATGTTTTTTCTCTTGCGTTTCAAATTACATTACTGTTTACATATAAGTACAGTACTGTGAAAGCTTTAATATTAATTGAGTTTTATAAAAACGTTATTTTTTTATTTCACTTCGATATAGGCTTGCAATAAAGCCACGTATCGAACGATTAAAAATAGATATTGGAAACAAACAAATGGATATTAATTTTGACTTAAATAAACAAACGCAGTTTCATTATCTACCACCGGCGATAATAACACGCTACGCCTAGGCTTATGTTTATTGCTACGAGGATATTACACCAGTAGGCCGTGTTTGCAACATTCTGTCTTTCTGATTACAGTTATAGGAAAATTTTATTCTAAATCAAATCTTTCCGCACAGATTTTTATAAAGCGGCAATACGTTATTTATCAAAACAGTCAGCGGATTTCCCAGTGCAAAATGGATTAACTGTAATACCCAGAACACTGTTCAACAGATAGCAATTTTTGTCCGACTTGATTCGAACTTGGCACAAAATTTAATTGCGCTAGTTCTTTATGAAATAACTTTACTCATTATAGATACAGGAAAGAGGCAACAAAGACGGTCACTACGAGAACGCAAAGATTAATTGCAAGAACCAGTTGTGTACAAGACAAACGCATCGATCAGTTTGAAGCACATGAATAAGATTAGTGTTGTAAAATTATAACTAAAACTTCATGAATATCTTGTTCCAATATTTATTCTTCGCTTAAAATTGAAGTGCATGCAATAATACCAACACGTTAATAAGTTATGTCGGGTAATAAAAGAAAAGAGATAGGCACTTGAAGTGAACGTAGACATAAACGTTTCCTAATAATTTGCCAATAAAATATCTACGGGGAATGAATGTAACGAACAATCCGTGCTCGTTTGATTTATCAGTGAAATACCTACAGGGAATGAATGCTCGTTTTACTTATCAGTAAACGGGGAATGAATGAACGTATAATCCGTGCTCGTTTGATTTATCAGTAAAATATTTACGGGGATGAATGTAACGTACAATCCGTGCTCGTTTGATTTATCAGTAAAATACCTACAGGGAATGAATGTAACGAACAATCGTGCTCGTTTTACTTATCA